>ONZH01000679.1:0-44067 GCA_900303285.1 Rhinella marina | reverse complement strand
TCCTGAAAGGCAGCAGCTCTATCCCTAACGACATCCAGACGGCATCTGAGCCGAGCACCGCGGCCAGTCACTAGTATATTCCAGGGTCACCTGATCAGGCCAGCCAACCCCTGCTATCGACATGTAAGGGCCCCACGTGATGCTGGGTGTACCGCAGAGTCTCCTGGCTTGTGATTGGCTGAGTTTATAGGCGCCAAAAAAGCATGATGCGGAGGTTGCCATTTCCTCGAGCATGGCGAGATACTTGTCCGAGCTGCGAGTACTTACGAGTTCCCTAATACTCGAACGAGCACCAAGCTCGGACGAGCATGCTCGCTCATCTCTACTCCTGAAGTGTGTGCAAACCTTCTAAAAAAACTAAGAAACCTCTGACTGCTGGGCTTGCCAACAAGGGTTTTGCCACCAAGTATTAAATGATGTTTTCTTAGGGGATCAAATACTTATTTCCCTCAAAGAAATGAAAATTATTTTTTATTTCTCATTTCATGTAATTTTCTCCGCATTTAATTTTTTAGTATTAAAACTTTAAAAGTCAGTGGGGGATCAAATACTTATTTCCTCCACTGTATATATACATACACACAACTCAAATAAGGGCTCATCCACATGACCATATGTATTTTGCAGTCCACAATGCAGACAATAGGACATGTATCTGTTTGCGGAACGGACATACGGAAACTGAATGCACACAAAGTAACTTTTCTTTGCTGACCGATTGCAATTAAAAAAAAAAAAAAAGGAACTGAAAGGAAATACGTTCATGTGCATGAGCCCTAAGTTAGGTCCAAGATATTTACCACATAGCTTATGCCCTCTGGGTGAATTAGAGAAAATAATCCTATCCTGACACAGTAACAAAGTCACACCAAAATTCACTGAACACTTACCTGCAACCTTTCTGCCTCCCGTACATCTCAATGGGAGGAAACGCTGAGGATCGCAGAGCCAAGAAGGGACAGGTCCGTTCTCAGAGCGGCTATAAGCTATATTCAAATGAACAGGAGGCAGAAGAGAAATGGCTGCTGGTGGGTTTTTGGCACGTCTGTCCATGCCAGAATTATGCTGTAAAGCCTGCCATGTGAAGAGCCCCTTATCCTTACTCCAAAATTGTTATTCCATCAAGGACTACACATTTAGTAAAGCAGATGGCAGGAGCCTTGGAATACAGACAATTGTGTCAGAAGATATTGATCTCATGATCAGCTGTATTTTGTACCTGACAGGAAGTTCATTTCTCAACAGCTCCACCACTGGAGAAATATAGTATTACACCATGTAAGTGAAATAGATAGACTGCATACGAAGTACAAGGATGTGCTGGACCCTCCAATTTGAGACACTGTATCCGCTCTGACAGATGAAGATTAAAGAAGAACTCCTGCAAAAAATTTTATTCCATGTCCTGCTAGAAATGTACATGATATAATCTGTAGTGAATGTCATTTTCTTACCAGTGTCTGTATTTGTGAGTTATATCTCCCTGATGTTTCTCATCTGTGTCATGTGACCAGCAATCAGACTCACCAACTCACACAGCATCTTATGTGTGGACAGGAAGTCTAGTTCTCTATGTATTCCTATGGGAGCCTCGCTTTCAGTCTCATAGGAATGAATAGAGCAGTGATGGACTTCCTGTCCTGGGTCAGTTGGAGGTCAGGGAGTTGGTCAATAAGAGGGGATAACTCACAAATACAGATAAGAGTGCTTTCACTACAGATTACATCATGCACCTTTCTAACAGGTCAGAGAATAGAAATTTTTGCTGGAGTTCTTCTTCAAGAATGGAGAACTCCAATAGAATCAGGCCAGACAACCCATTTATGTCTTCTACACCCTGTGACATTGTTCCTTCCTCCACAGCGCCATAGTCTACTGTATTCTGTGATTTAGACACCATTGACCAAATTCACTGTTATAGAAGATCAGACAAGAAAAAAAAAAAAAAAAAAAAAAAAAAACCAGGAGACAGGATGTACAAGTATATAATATTTATTACAGATCAGGAGAAGAGATCCCGGGTCATGGAGCCATCATCAGTATCATGGAGGACAGACGCTGGTTACAGGAGATACATGGACATAGATCTGAGGAAGAATCCTCCCGGTCAGCTGGCGATCAGGGCACCGGCAACTGCATTGAGGAACTTGTCACAGGCCGACTTGTCCACATCTGGGAAATGCGTGCCGATGACCTCCAGGAGACAACCACACAGCAGCTGGGGATGGATGATGGGAGTCAGTGCACGCTCACACTACAACGTTTCTTATATAGGTTCATGCACACAGCCGTATAATTACAGATTGAAGATCTGGTATTGATAATTCTAGATGTTTTCCCCAGAAATGGCATCACTCTTATCCATGAATTCTGTAGCACTACACCATTGACAGTGATTGAGGAAGAACTGCAATACCAGATGCAGCCATGGACAAGAGAGCCTCCATTTTTACCAGGCTTCCTGACCACCACTGGACAGATCTGCTCCTCACCTTGATGGTGTCCACACTGAGCTTCAGCTTGTTGGTGTGCAGCTCCCGCAGTGTGGCCAAGTTCTCCTGCAGATCTCCATGGTGGTTGAAGGCATCATTAATGGCGTGGATGATCTTCCCTCCGTGTGTCTTCAGATCCTGACTGCCGGGGGTCACATCCATATGAGCGAAGTGGGACTTGGTGTCTGGATGGTGCTGGAAGAGACTGAGGAGGAGAGGGGACCGTTCAGTGTTAGGATGCATTCACATGATATATGCATTTTGAGGGTTCTCAAAACACTGTTCTGCAAAATACACAGGACTTTTTGCAGACCCATTGTCCACATAATTGATAACGATATGCATCTTGTGGGGCCACAGAACAGACATACAGATGTTGACAGCACACTTAACCACATTTCTTGTGGCCCCACTGAAATGAAAGTAAAAAAAAAAATTAAATATAAAGACAGTGGATCAGATGGAGACCATAGATGTGGTTGTGGGAATGGGGCTTTGTATGAGAACATGTTCTTACCCCCATGTACCAAGAGGTACAGACAGTTTGATGGAGGGGGGGGAGGGGGGAAATCACGCCCTGAAGGGCAACTTAGTATGACAAGTTGCAGAAGCAGGGTCTCAATCCATGGATTGTATCTGGTAGCACAATCCAGTTCCACTGAAGTTTATGAGGTCAAGCTGCAACATCATGAACTATAGACAGGTGGCGCTGTGATAGAAAGCAGCCAGGTTTTCTAATCCTGTGCAACCTACCTTTTCTTAGGTCATTTCACTTGGTTAAACATTAAAGGGCTTGAGCAGGATAAACAAGGTATGTCTTTCTGCAGCCCAGATCTCTTTTAATACTAGTAGCCCTTATTACCCTAACCCAAATATCTAGATCAAAGAGGAACACATATGGTTCATTGTGGGCAAGAGCAATTTTTTCTGAAGTATACATTTTTAATGGATCAATATTGAAACGAATACTGCAAGTCTATACCTCAGGTCAACAAGAGGGACATTTAAAGAGCAGAGAGGGAGAGAGGAACATGGATCAAAAATAGGGACTGTTCCCCCAAAAGAGGAAGACTTGGGAGGTCTTCCTTTACCCCTCAAGCTGCCATTCAGAGGAAAGATATTAACTTCATGAGACGTCCCAAGACCCCTGTGGACATGCAGTATTATTTCTAGCAGCATATTTTCTTCCCCCACTGAGAAATATGTATATTCAGCCCCCAGTCTTGAGTTATAGTTTCACATTTAAGGAAGATTCCAAGTAAATCTGATACATTGTTGCATGTAGTGCAGGGGGCGGAGCACCAGGTATAACAATGTATCAGTTCCTCCTCTTCTAGCAGTAGACTATCCGGCTCTGCCGCTCACCTCTCCATAGCTTCACATCCAATCTTCTGAGCATCAGCATTAATCTTCTCAAACACAGGCCCCAAAGCCATCTTCTCAGCATCTGATAGCGCCATCCTGGGATGTGAGACTCCAGCACAAGGACCAATCTGCACTGAGGAGCCCCAGACTCCATCATCACCTTTATATAGGGAGGAATGGCTGCTGATCCAGCACAGCTGGGGCCCTACAGGAGAGCCTGACAACCCGGCCTGGCCGACAATTCCTGGGAGTGCAGACAGTGCAGACAGACCGGAGTGCAGACAGAATCAGTTGGTGGCTCTTGTAGACTCCTTTCATCTGAGAAGATGCTCATGTGTATAAGGACCCGTTCACACGCTGCAGATTTAGTTACTGAATTTTCTACAACTGAAAATCAGTTCAAACATTTGAATGGGGCGGCAAGCACGTGGATCTCTGCAGGCCGCATCCAGGTGAATGGAAGTCATTTTCAGCCACGGAAAATTCTCCAACAAAATCCGTAGCGTGTGCAGACACTACGCACTATTGGCCGGTCAGTTTTTGCTGAGGATCTGCACTGAGGACTTCACCCTTTGGAAAAGCAGAGGATGACAACAGCTGCAAATCCAAAGTGCTTACATGGTCTGCAGCAGAATGTCCACAGTAAGTGTACAACCACGTGGTGCGGTCCATATGTGGTCTTACATCATCTCATTTCCCAATAGAAGTCAATGGGAAAGGTTCCTGAGACTGACCTGGCGCTTTCTAAGTTGTGATGACTGCGGATGATTTACGTGCGGGTGAATGCACGTAAATCATGTCCTGCTGCTTGCGGCGCTGACCACATGGGGTACACAGCTGATCAGCCACTTGCGGTGTATGCGTGACTTATTTTACCAGGTGTCACTATTTGAGGTTTATCAGAACTCTGAAGAACCACGCCAGTTCAAACACCTAACGATTGTGGACTCAAAAAAACTCCCTAACTGCAGAATGATCGCAACACGAACGTACTGTGTGGTTGTACCCTCGCGGAACCAGGTCTCTGCTTCAATCTTCATGACCGAGCCCGATGCCAGAGATTTAGCCTAATTTCTGACGGGTCACAATCTCATGTCCCCCCTGCTCATGTCCTGCTCAATTGTCAAAAACTTGATCTGTATACAGTAATCTCCTGAGCTCCCTCTAGTGGTGGCTGTATATATCTGTATATAGTAATCTCCTGAGCTCCCTCTAGTGGTGGCTGTATATATCTGTATGTAGTAATCTCCTGAGCTCCCTCTAGTGGTGGCTGTATATATCTGTATGTAGTAATCTCCTGAGCTCCCTCTAGTGGTGGTTGTATATATCTGTATGTAGTAATCCCCTGAGCTCCCTCTAGTGGTGGTTGTATATATCTGTATGTAGTAATCTCCTGAGCTCCCTCTAGTGGTAGCTGTATATATCTGTATATAGTAATCTCCTGAGCTCCCTCTAGTGATGGCTATATATATCTGTATGTAGTAATCTCCTGAGCTCCCTCTAGTGGTGACTGTATATATCTGTATGCAGTAATCTCCTGAGCTCCCTCTAGTGGTAGCTGTATATATCTGTATATAGTAATCTCCTGAGCTCCCTCTAGTGATGGCTATATATATCTGTATGTAGTAATCTCCTGAGCTCCCTCTAGTGGTGGTTGTATATATCTGTATGTAGTAATCTCCTGAGCTCCCTCTAGTGGTGTCTGTATATATCTGTAAATAGTAATCTCCTGAGCTCCCTCTAGTGGTGGCTGTATATATCTGTATGTAGTAATCTCCTGAGCTCCCTCTAGTGGTGGTTGTATATATCTGTATGTAGTAATCTCCTGAGCTCCCTCTAGTGGTGTCTGTATATATCTGTAAATAGTAATCTCCTGAGCTCCCTCTAGTGGTGGCTGTATATATCTGTATGTAGTAAACTCCTGAGCTCCCTCTAGTGGTGGTTGTATATATCTGTATGTAGTAATCTCCTGAGCTCCCTCTAGTGGTGGCTGTATATATCTGTATGTAGTAATCTTCTGAGCTCCCTCTGGTGGTGGCTGTATATATCTGTATGTAGTAATCTCCTGAGCTCCCTCTGGTGGTGGCTGTATATATCTGTATGTAGTAATCTCCTGAACTCCCTCGAGTGGTGGCTGTATATATCTGTATTCAGTAATCTCCTGAGCTCCCTCTAGTGGTGGCTGTATATATCTGTATGTAGTAATCTCCTGAGCTCCCTCTAGTGGTGGCTGTATATATCTGTATTCAGTAATCTCCTGTGCTCCCTCTAGTGGTGGCTGTATATATCTGTATGTAGTAATCTCCTGAGCTCCCTCTAGTGGTGGCTGTATATATCTGTATGTAGTAATCTCCTGTGCTCCCTCTAGTGGTGGATGTATATATCTGTATGCAGTAAGCTCCTGAGCTCCCTCTAGTGGTGGCTGTATATATCTGTATGTAGTAATCTCCTGAGCTCCCTCTAGTGGTGTCAGTATATATCTGTACATAGTAATCTCCTGAGCTCCCTCTAGTGGTGGCTGTATATATCTGTATGCAGTAATCTCCTGAGCTCCCTCTAGTGGTGGCTGTATATATCTGTATGTAGTAATCTCCTGAGCTCCCTCTAGTGGTGGCTGTATATATCTGTATGTAGTAAGCTCCCTCTAGTGATGGCTCTATATATATGTATGCAGTAATCTCCTGAGCTCCTCCAGTGGTGGCTGTATATATCTGTATGCAGTAATCTCCTGAGCTCCCTCTAGTGGTGGCTGTATATATCTGTATGTAGTAATCTCCTGAGCTCCATCTAGTGGTGGCTGTATATATCTGTATGCAGTAATCTTCTGAGCGCACACTAGTGGTGGCTGTATATATATATATATATATATATATATATATATATATATATATTTAGTAATCTCCTGAGCTCCCTCTAGTGGTGGCTGTATATATCTGTATGTAGTAATCTCCTGAGCTCCCTCTAGTGGTGGCTGTATATATCTGTATGCAGTAAGCTCCTGAGCTCCCTCTAGTGGTGACTGTATATATCTGTATACAGTAATCTCCTGAGCTCCCTCTAGTGGTGGCTGTATATATCTGTATGCAGTAAGCTCCTGAGCTCCCTCTAGTGGTGACTGTATATATCTGTATACAGTAATCTCCTGAGCTCCCTCTAGTGGTGACTGTATATATCTCTATACAGTAATCTCCTGAGCTCCCTCTAGTGATGGTTATAAATATCTGTATGCATTTATGAAGCTCGCCTGTTTTTGGCAATAAAAATAGACTGGTGCATTTCATTTGTCTATCTTTCTTTCACCGATTATTTATTAAAATTTGCACAGTCGCTGATGAATTAGACTCAGCGTTTTTTTTATTAGTCTGGTTGCTGTTTTTCAGTTAGGTTCATATTCACTTAGACTGGTCTAATTTAAGGCTTTTTCATATCACTGTCATAGATTCTGTTATGGCTTTCCGTTATGACATCGTTATAACGGAAAATAATGGAATCCATAAGACGGAGATCAAAACAGAAACCTTTAAGAGACATTCCTCTTTGATCCGTCATAATAGAAGTATATGGGCAAGCAGAGCGGATCCGTCTGGTTTCCTGTCGACAGAACTTTGTTTTCCATCCAGCATAAGGCCCCATTCACACGTCCTGATTTTTGCTCTGCATCCTATCTGCGTCCGATCCGCAATAACGGATATAAAATGCGGATAGTATGCGGATCCATTCATTTCAAGGGTTCCCGAAAAAATGCGGACATCACTCCGTGTGTTGTCCGCATCCATGTTTCCGTTCCGATTGTCCGCAATAAAAAAAACAGCATGTCCTACTTTCATCCCGAAATTGCGGTCCGTAGCCCAATACAAGTCTATGGGACGTCCGTAAATGCGGAAGACATGCGGAAAGGCATCCACATGTCATCCGCATTTGCGGATTCCGTTCCAGGAGGGTAGAAAAAAAAGAAAAAAACAAGATTTGATTCCTCCCTCCGAAAAAAACGAATGACATATGGATACATCCTTTCCGTTTTTTACTGTAAAACGGAACGGATGTGCTGGAAAAACTGAGTTTTTTGCGGAAAAACGGATCGTCAAAAAACTGACCGTTTTCCAGGATGTGCACAAATACGGACGCGTGAATGGAGCCTAACACTATCTAAGGGCTCATGCACACAATATACAGACCCCGGCCGTTTGTGCACCGCAATACAGATGCAGACCTATTCACTGCAAACTGCGGTCACCACTGCACGGAACGGCCGTGCATGATCCATAATTTTTTTTTTTACTAAAAACAGTTGCGAAAATTTTGGTAAATGTGCCCCTCTTTATTGGTTTGTTAAGAAGACTCCAGTTCCAGGAATACCACCAGCTGATCCTGACTGCACTCCAGTCCCAGGAGTTGTCAGCCAGGCCGGGTTGTCAGGCTCTCCTGTAGGGCCCCAGCTGTGCTGGATCAGCAGCCATTCCTCCCTATATAAAGGTGGTGATGGAGTCTGGGGCTCCTCAGTGCAGATTGGTCATTGTGTTGGAGGTTTATAGCCAAGAATGGTTCTGTCAGATGCTGAGAAGACGGCTTTGGAGCCTGTGTTTGAGAAGATTAAGGCTGAAGCTGAGAAGATTGGATGTGAAGCCATGGAGAGGTGAGCGGTGTTTTCTTTTCTGGTGATAGTTTAACTGGTGTGGATCAGCTGTGCTGGTCCTTGGCCATGTAATGTTCTTCTAAAAAGTCTGCTTTAACTGATATCTCATATACTAAGTTCCCAGTATAGTCTATAGACCAGTCTAGAACTGCAGTGGAAGTGATCAGAACTACTTCTCTCCTTGGTTGAAATCCCAGAATCCACATTGTCTGCTGGACAAATAGTTCTGGTGATGTCTCTAAATATCCTGCTATGCTCCTATTACAAAGCTTGTTGTCTGCCTGCAGCCACCACTAGGGGAGCTCTAAGTACTGGAATAAATACAACTATCATGGACTCTATTGTAATGTTTTTGCATTGAGCTCCCCCTAATGGTGGCTGCACATGGAAGAGAAGAGCAAGTTGTGTGGGCCCCTGGGGTCCCATAGCTGTTGTGTGGTTTGTCACTGCTATGGTGTCTGGTATTTCTGGTTACATAACACAGAACTTAATTACTCTAATCAGCCATACAATGTATCAAAACTTCTAGGAGTTAATAGATTCATATGAGTTGCTGGTGCATCTTGCCCATGTTTACCTAAATACATCTCTTTCCTCAGTCTCTTCCAGCACCATCCAGACACGAAGTCCCACTTCACTCATATGGACGTGACCCCTGGCAGTCAGGATCTGAAGACACATGGAGGGAAGATCATCCACGCCATTAATGATGCCTTCAACCACCATGGAAATCTGCAGGAGAACTTGGCCACACTGCGGGAGCTGCACACCAACAAGCTGAAGCTCAGTGTGGACACCATCAAGGTGAGGGTCTACCATGGAAGGAATCTTCTGGGCTCTCTGTACAGTGGGGGCTGAGATTCCTGGTACAGTTGGGTTCCCTGGAGCTATGGGTGGCTACAATGTCCTGTATGATAGTGTTAATTTAAAGGGGCTCTCTAAGATTAGAGAAACATGGCTGCTTTCTTCAAGGCCTGTCAATACACTGTCTGTTAGCTCTTAATTGAAGTAGACTGAGGGTTCTAGGTATCTCTACAGGTCTAGACCAGTGTGATCCACTGGAAGGGGAGATCTAGTACTAGGTGTCTGATCCATGACTTAGGCATGCACAGTGGGTGCTAACTGTCTAAATCTTCTCCCCAGCTGCTGTGTGGTTGTCTCCTGGAGGTCATCGTCAAGCACTTCCCGGATGTGGACAAGTCGGCCTGTGACAAGCTTCTCGATGCAATTGCTGTTGCCCTAATTGGTAGCTGAATGGAGAAGATGAAGACCGTCCTGACATGTCTGTCCTATATTATATTGAAATGACTAATAAATCTTCATTGTGTACTTGACCTGGTCTCCTCATCTCGCGTGGGCTCCCGGGGTGGTAATAGCTGGGCAGTGCTGTGGCTCACTGGTTTGTATGTTTTACCTCTTGTGTGGTCTTTACAGCCCCCTGAATCCAAAAAGTGAGATGGTGAGCAGCAGGGTAGTTGTACCAAACAATTTGAGGTGTAGCCCACATTGTGAGGGCCACAGTACTGTAGGGGTGGACTGGCCACTGACCCTGCAGGGGGAACTTTACAGTATGAAGGGGGGTGGGTGAGTGCCCAACCCTTCACACCTGGCCAATGATCATAGGTGCCCTCCTGACCTCAAATGTATCCCTGTCCTCAGGACAGAATGTTGTGAAGGCAGCAGCATTGTGCTATTCTATTGCCTGCCTACAACATGAGGTCCCTTGTTTCTTTCCAGGGCCATTGCCAGTCTGCCCATACAGTACTCTACATTGCAGATTTTGGTGTTTGAAGGTAGGGGGTAGTTTAAAGTGACTTTCCTGTGTTTAAGCCATTACCAGATCAACAGGATGCCCTGTATCTCTGCTGATCCATTGTGTATTACATGGTGATGGCATCAGAGCTGCAGTAACCAGCTCTGTCCACTACACAATGGATGGCGCTGTGTAGCACTAGTCCTACAATGAACCACATGATTGGGTCTGACTCCCCTTCCCCCAGCAGATATTTCCTAATATAATGGTGAACAGTTTTACCACTTTACTGAAAGTGGAGCATTTACCATAAGTCTTGGTAATTGCAGCATAAAATCTTATGCTGCTTGACCACAACATAAAAAAAAATGTTCCCTTGGGCCGTGGTCACAGTGGATTTTTCTGTAGTGACATCCATGTTGAACCTGCACTCGCTCAACCTGTCCATAGTGTTCAATAGGGAATCTGTTCATGTGGGAGAGAACAAGCCACATGATCAGTCTTGGTGTGGGAGTTCTCATTGAAATCAAAGGAAGCTGTAAAATCCACATCAAAAGCATGGAATGTGGATTCTGCACCTAAGGTTTCAGAGTAGTAATAGTGTGCCCTAATGCTTACCTCCCAACATTCTTGAACACCGGTCATGACTCTAACTGTATCTTCACCCTGAGGACAAAGATAGTTGAACAGAGTCAGCTCCTTCCTCCACCATTCATCCGTCTCAGGTTCTCCTCAGCAACAGGTGCAATGTGGTGAAGTCATTGCACCTGCTGGGCTATGGAGGCGCTCAGGAATTGGTCCCTGGCCTGTGCTTTCTTCTGCCCAGCTACGCAAGTGGGATGTCTTCACTGTATCATAACTGTTACTGTGGAGAACAGGATGTAATCTGATCATTGGGGGAATGGGGCTAGGTGACTATTAATTTTATTAACACTACAGGGGAAATATCACTGTAAGGGGGGCACTAATTTAGAGGTGTGATTTAGTTTACAAAAAAAAAAAAAAAACTGCACTGCTGCTTTTGTTCCTCCATGGGCTTTGCAGAAGTTGGGAGGTATGGGGAGTTGATGCTACTGTCCATACCCTGATCATTAAGCTCCTGGCCTTCCTATACAGTAATTCCATGTGGATAAACGTGTCTTGATATCCCCTGTGCCAATTGGAGGATGAGCTTTGGGAGACTTCACATCAACATACCATTTTCCGTTCTTCTGATGTCAGAACAGAAAAAAACGGATCCTGCACATTTGGCATCTGTTTTAGCAATTTCCATCAGACATCCGTTATTTTAGAGGGAAAAAAAGTCCTGCATGGAGCTCCTCTGATCCGTGTTTTTTTCTGACAGATCAGAAGAGCGGAAAATGAAACCGATGTGAACTCTCCCCTGATTTGACGAGGTGCCTCATTTGCATTCATCCTTTGCACCAGAAAACCTGCGTAAATGAGAAATCTGCCGAGGCCAATAGCCATCCCCCTTTTAATAAAGAAACTCCAATTGCAACAAAATGTAGTCATTGTGGCGTTTAAAAAGTTGCAAACTCAGCGATGGTGCTTTTTTTTTTTTTCGGATGAAATTCCATGACATGTCGTTCACTCTGCTGCTGTAATGCTGTGGATCTTCTGCCCTCAGTGGTAGATCTGGTGTGTGCTCCCCACATGGATGCACCTCAGTATATATATTTGAGGATATCAAAATCTGCATAAAAATCTACACCTAATACAGACCATGGGGGAGAGTTATCGGACTGGTGTAAAGTAGAACTGGCTTAGTCGTCCATAGCAACCAATCAGATTCCACCTTTCATTTCATTCCTTCAGAAAATGAAAGGAAGAATCTGATTGGTTGCTATGGACGACTAAGCCAGCTCTACTTTACACCAGTTTGATAAATGACCCCCATGTGCATATAGCCTACAGGGAACTTGCTGCACCGGTCCTGTCTTGCGCCCAGCAAATTATCCAACATCAAGGGCAACCATAGCAACACCAGACAGGAGGGAGGTTGCCACGAAGACGGTAATTTACTGACCCGAGTGCAGGTTCAACATGGATGTCACTACAGAAAAATCCACTGTGACCACAGCCCAAGGGAACATTTTTTATGCTGTGGTCGAGCGGCATAAGATTTTATGCTGCAATTACCAAGAATTATGCCGATAGTTTTTTTTTTTTCTACCAGCAATAATAATTGGCTGTGTTTTTCTATAAGGACTGTTACTAATGAGCGCTTCCATTGTGGGGCGCTCATTAGTACAGCCTTTACCTCCTGTCACCAGCAAGTGTTCACAGCGGCACGATCAAATGCAGGAGGTGAGTTCTGGGGTGCACTAATGGGGGCATTACTATTACTGGGGGGCTCTAATGGGGTCACTATTAATTCTGGTGGGCACTAATTGGGGCATTTATATTATTAAAGGGTGCTAATGGGGACATTATAATTACTGAGGGCCACTAATGAGGACATTACTATTACTGGGGGCACAAATAGAGGCATTACTATTACTGGGGGCACTAATGGGGACATTATTAATTCTTTGGGATACTACTGAAGGCATAATTACTGGGGGGCACTAATGGGGCATTATTCATTCTGGGGGCACTAATGGAGGCATTACTATTACTGGGGGCACTAATGGAGGCATTACTATTACTGGGGGCACTAATAGGGCATTATTAATTCTGTGGGCAATAATGGTGGTATTATCCATTCTGGAGGACACTAATGGGGGCATTATTAATACTGGAAGCCACATTATGACATAGTGACTAACACCCCATGTTAAGCCATGCCCCCACAACCACACCCCCTTTGGGGTGTGTGGCTTAACTTGGCCAGTATTTTTTGTTGGGAAAGGTGGCAGCCCTAGGCGGGAACCCCAATACCAGGGTGTGCCCCAAAGGAAGAAAGACTGCACCCTTCATCACTGCATGATGCAGCTCTATGGAGTAGGGATCGCAACCATGATCTTTGAGTACTACCACCAACCTCAATTACCACTCCTAACCTCCACACATTTTCCAGCAGTCTGCTGCACATGTGCTCTCCATGTGGATGTACCTGAGAGAGAACTTGCTGCATAAACCTGTATACTGACCTCCATAACACATCAGAATGTGCTAACTCTTGAGCTCCCCCTAGTGGTGGCAGACATAGCTGCAGCACTGAAAGATCTGTTTGGGCTCTGTTCCATGGAACTTGGATCTACTGCCTTCTTTGGGGAGAATAGGTCTATTATATGGCTTGATAGAGTAGGACATCCAAGTAAAAATATTAACTTATACTCATGACCCCCCCCCCCCTCCATTAAATATCAACAAAAGTAGAGCGGGTTTTGGCAAGAGTCTCCCAATTTGGTGAATTTCACGTATTAAGCCTTTACTATGTTTATGGAGCTCCTGCCAATTCTCTATTAGGAAGCTGTTGACCCTTTGCATGGTGATGTCTTGTCTTGGTTGTAGTCTCCACAACTACATTATCTGATGAGGTGTGCTATGGCGGTGTGATACCGGAGGTGCCATATAACCTTATAGACAAAACACACACAGAAAAAACACTTATACCAGCAAAGGCAAAAGTTGCAGGAGGCTTATGCCTGAAGCACGAGCAGGGTCAACTTTCAGACGAACCCACAGCTTGTACTTTTCATTGAATACGCCATAGACGTTCTGTTGCTTCACTCCACCACGTATCGAGTCACAGTATTTCTCCAAGTAGGTCATGACCACCTTAATGTCAGCAAAAGGGTTGAACAGGTGCACGGTCATCGGCCTCTCACGGCCTCCAAATAAAGGGAAGAACCGGATGTGCTCCAAAGCAGGACTCCTCTTGTGGATCCCTAAACAGTCAAGAAAAGCATGGCAGCGGTCTGCACCAATGTCTAACAGCAGTTTTTTGTGCGGATTTGAAAAGGGTGACATCTGCAGCAAAATCCGCAAACATCATAAAAACCAATTTTGATAAATGTCCTCCAACGTTTTGGTTTTTGATATAGTTATGGCCGTCTGCTCCAGTCCTAGGGGGTTATCAAGCAAGTCAGGTGTCCAGGTGATCTCCTGCATGGTCCCAGATGTTCTGGACTGACCTCTTAATTACATGAAGGTGACCATTGTGTCTCAAGGAGTTGTGGTCTTCAGTGATGAGGCTTGGCTGATGTTGTGATAGACAACCAAGATGTCTGGTGTGAAGAACACCATACGTCTCCTTCTGGAAACACAAAAACAAAACACGGATCAGAGGCGCTCCATGCAGGACTTTTTTCCTCTCTAAAATAGCGGATCTCTGATGGAAATGACTAAAATGGATGGCAAATGTGCACAACTGATGAACAGGATCCCCTTTTTCCCCTGTTCTTTTCAGTCATCAGAAGAACGGAAAATTGTACAATGATTTGAAGTCTCCAAAAGCTCATCCTCCATCTGGCACATGGGATATAAAAAAAAAAAATAAATTATCCACATAGAATTACAGTATAGGAAGGCCGGGAGCTTCATAATCAGCGTATGGACATTAGCATCAACTACCCATACCTCCCAACTTCTGCAAAGCCCATGGAGGGACAAAAGAAGCACACAGTTTGTTTTAACTAAATCACACATCTAAATCAGTGCCCCCCCCCCCTTACAGTGATGTTTCCCCTGTAGTGGTAATGAAATTAAGTAATAGTCACCTAGCCCCATTCCCCCGATGATCAGAGCACATCCTGTTCTCCACAGCAGCAGTTATGATACAGTGATGTCATCACACCTGCTGTGCACGGCAGAGGAAAGCACAGGCCGGGGAGCAATTCCTGAGCTCCTCCTCCATAGCCTAGCAGGTGCAATGACTTCACCACATTGCACCTGTTGCTGAGGAGAACCTGAGCCGACTACTTCCAACTGTATCTGTGTCCTCAGGGTGAAGATACAGTTAAAGTCATGACCTGTGTTCAAGACGGTTGGGAGGTAAGAATCACACAAGCATTAGGGCACATTGTACTGAAACCTTAGGTGCAGAAGCCACAACATTCCATGCTTTTGATATGGATTTTACACCTTCCTTTGATTTCAATGAGAATTTCCACACCAAGACTGATCATGTGGCTCGTTATTCCCTCCCACAGAACTTCACATGAACAGATTTCCTATTAAACACTATGGACAGGTTGAGCGAGTGCAGGTTCAACATGAATGTCACTACAGACAAATCCACTGTGACCACGGCCCAAGGGAACATTTACATGTTGTGGTCGAGCTGCATAAGATTTTATGCTGCAATTACCAAGAATTATGACAAACTCCAGTTTCAGTAAAGTTGTAAAACTGCTTACAATTATATTCTGGAAATATCAGAAATGGTTCAGGGTGTCAGACCCAATCATGAGGTTCATTGTAGGACTAGTGCTGCACAGCGCCATCCATTGTGTAGTGGACAGAGCTGGTTACTGCAGCGCTGACACCATCACCATGCGATGCACAATGGATGGAGCAGTTCAGCAGGGATACAGGGCATCCCATTGATCTGGTATTGGCTTAAATAACAGGGAAGTCACTAAACTACCCCCAACCTTCAAACACCAAAATCTACAATGTAGAGTACTGTATGGGCGGACTGGGAATGGCCCCGGAAAGAAACAAGGGACCTCATGTTGTAGGAAGGGCAACAGACTAGCACAATGCTGCTGCCTTCACAACATTCTGTCCTGAGGACAGGGATACATTTGAGGTCAGGAGGGCACCTATGATCATTGGTCAGGTGCCCCCCAGGCATCTTCCTACTGTGAAGTTTCCCTGCAGGGTCAGTGGCCAGTCCACCCCTACAGTACTGTGGCCCTCACAATGTGGGCTACACCTCAAATTGTTTGGTACAACTACCCTGCTGCTCCCCATCTCACTTTTTGGATTCAGGGGGCTGTAAAGACCACACAAGAGGTAAAACATACAAACCAGTGAGCCACAGCACTGCCCAGCTATTACCACCCCGGGAGCCCATGCGAGACGAGGAGACCAGGTCAAGTACACAATGAAGATTTATTAGTCATTTCAATATAATATCGGACAGACATGTCAGGACGGTCTTCATCTTATCCATTCAGCTACCAATCAGGGCAACAGCAATTGCATCGAGAAGCTTCTCACAGGCCGACTTGTCCACATCCGGGAAGTGCTTGATGATGACCTCCAGGAGACAACCACACAGCAGCTGGGGAGAAGATTAGGACAGTTAGCACCCACTCAGATGTAGGTGTACATGTTAAAGGGGTTGTCCGGGTTCAGAGCTGAACCCGGACATACCTTTCAATTCACCCAGGCAGCCCGCCTGAACAGGGCATCGGAGCATCCTATGCTCCGATGCCCTCCGCTAATTAGCGCAGGGCAAAGGAATTTAGCCCAGTTCCGGTGACGTACCGGGCTCTGCCAGGCGGAGACTTCCGTCCAGCAGTGAGCCCGGTGAGGTCATCGGCGCTGATGGGCGGGCTTTAGCGCTGCCCTAGCCATTCAAACGGCTAGGGCAGTGCTAAAGCCGGCCCATTACGGCCGGTGACGTCACCGAACTCACTGCCGGGCGGAAGCCTCCGCCCGGCAGTGAATGTTTACAAACAAAAGAGCCCTTGCCCTGCGCGATCCAGGGAACCCAACTGTACCAGGAATCTCAGCCCCCACTGTACAGAGAGCCCAGAAGATTCCTTCCATGGTAGACCCTCACCTTGATGGTGTCCACACTGAGCTTCAGCTTGTTGGTGTGCAGCTCCCGCAGTGTGGCCAAGTTCTCCTGCAGATTTCCATGGTGGTTGAAGGCATCATTAATGGCGTGGATGATCTTCCCTCCATGTGTCTTCAGATCCTGACTGCCGGGGGTCACGTCCATATGAGCGAAGTGGGACTTGGTGTCTGGATGGTGCTGGAAGAGACTGAGGAAAGAGATGTATTTAGGTAAACATCATGAGTAAGATGCATCAGCAACCTCCTGCAGCTCATATCAATCTATTAACTCCTAGAAGTTTTGATACATTATATGGCTGATTAGAAGTCATTAGGTTCTGTGTTATGTAACCAAAAAAATACCAGATACCATAGCAGTGACAAACCACACAACAGCTATAGGACCCCCAGGGGCCCACACAACATGCTCTTTTCCCTGTGTGAGAACAGTTTTAAGGCAGCCACCATTAGGAGAAGCTCAATGCAAAGAGATGATATTCAATCCAGTACTTAGAGCTCCCCTAGTGGTGGCTGCAGGCAGACAGCTATCTTTGCAATAGGAGTATAGCAGGATATTTAGAGAGATCACCAGAACTGTTTATCTGGCAGACAATTGATTCTGGGGTTTCAACCAAGGAGAGAAGTAGTTCTGACCACTTCAGTTCTGTCTATAGACTAAACTGAGAACTTAGCATATATGAGTAAACATCAGTTAAAGCAGACTTTTTAGAAGAACATTACATGGCCATGGTCCAGCACAGATGATCCACACAACAGGGACACACCTAAAGTATCACCAGAAAAGAAAACACCGCTCACCTCTCCATGGCTTCACATCCAATCTTCTCAGCATCAGCATTAATCTTCTCAAACACAGGCTCCAAAGCCGTCTTCTCAGCATCTGACAGAACCATTCTTGGATGTAAACCTCTAACACAAGGACCAATCTGCACTGAGGAGCCCCAGACTCCATCATCACCTTTATATAGGGAGGAATGGCTGCTGATCCAGCACAGCTGGGGCCCTACAGGAGAGCCTGACAACCCGGCCTAACTGACAACTCCTGGGACTGGAGTCTTCTTAACAAACCAATAAAGAGGGGCACATCTACCAAAGTTTTTGCTACTGTTTTTAGTAAAAAAAAAAAAAGCTATTTTATGGATCATGCACGGCCGTTCTGTGCAGTGGTGACCGCAATTTGCAGTGAATAGGTCTGCATCTGTAATGCGGTGAACAAACGGCCGGGGTCTGTATATTTTGTGCATGAGCCCTTAGGCCTCGTCCATATTTCCGTGTCAGTGACACATCCGTGAAAAAAAGCGTACGTGTTTCATCCGTGAAGCTGTCCGTGAAGGATCCGTGGTTGGTCCGTGTGTCCGTTTTTACCATCCGTGTGGCATCCGTATTTCACTGACGTTGCTCAGCTGAAAATTGATTTCCAAAGAATCTCCTATTAGTCATGAGTGAAAAACGGACGCATCACGGACACAACACGGATGTGTATCAGTGATTTTCACGGACCCATAGACTTCAACGGGCGTGCTTGGTCCGCATCACGGATCAGAGTAGTGCATGTCCCCGTGATTTTTTTACTGACCCACGCTCAGTAGAAAAATGCTGAAATGTGAACAGATACATTTAAATCAATGGGTACGTGTGCTGTCCATGAAAAATGCGGACAGCACACGTCAGTGAAAAACGGAAATGTGGACGAGGCCTTAGAAAGTGTTAGGGCTCGTTCACATCACTGTCATGGATTCTGTTCTGGCTTTCCGTTATAACATTGCTATAATGGAAAATAACGGAATCCATAAGACGAAGAAATCAAAATGGAAACCCTTAGGCCTCTTTCACACGAGCGTGACGGATTAGGTCCGGATGCGTTCAGGGAAACTCGCACCATTTTTGCAAACAAGTTCAGTCAGTTTTGTCTGCGATTGCGTTCAGTTTTTTCTGCGCGGGTGCGATGCAGTTTGATGTGTTTTTCACGCGCATGATAAAAAACGGGTTTACAAGCAACATCTCTTAGCGACCATCAGTGAAAAATGCATTGTATCCGCAAGCAAGTGCGGATACCATGCGTTTTTCACTGATGGTTGCTAAGAGATGTTGTTTGTAAACCTTCACTGAAGCCCCATTCACTTCTATGGGACCAGGGCTGCGTGAAAAACGCAGAATATATATTTTTTTATTTGAATTATATAATTATATATATATATAATAAAAAATAAATTATCTCTTTGTGATCTCCATTCATTTTACCTCTAAATGATGAAACAAAGGTGTTCATTCTATGTGAAAAGTGGTCCTTAAAATACACACGTTGCAGATGGTTACCTGCCGAATGGTGGAGATCCGAGGTGTATGTCGCCACTGATTAGCTGGATACAGTTGTGTCTATGTCATACTTGCCAAGACCCTTTACCCAAACCAAAAACCTTTTACCCCTTCCTCGCCCCCTCAACCATCTGATGGTGCAGCACCCCTGAGCCACCCAAAGTGCTGGGAGATTTGCCCACTGCTCAGGCAGGAGTGCGGGAGGTCGCCCATTTTTTCAGGAGCCTCCCAGAGGTTCTGGGAACAGTTGGCAGGTATGGTCTGTCTTCCTGCATCACTGCAATCCCTTCCTTTTAATACTTGGTGGGACTTTGACCTCGCTGACCCTCAATCATGTGACATAACACATCGAATCGATAAAAAATGTCCAAGGGTGTAGTGCACTGACACCGATTTGATGCCATTGAGGTTGTTTACCACATTTTTTGAATGTTTCCTGAGTAGACGTGAGTCGGAAGGTCATCGGCTCGGCACTTTCAGCTATGAACATATTACATCGGGTACAGCTCGTATTTTTACTGGACTATTTTTAGAAGAAGCACATCAAGGAGGAGAGGAGATGTGAATGAAAAAGTTGTTTATGTTTGCGATGACTCGAACCGTAATCTTCTGGAACATCCTATATTATCCTAGGGAATGTTTTTGGACTATACGCCCTGTAGACCTTTGATTGCCAATTATTGGGACCATAACAAGGGGGTGATGAATTTGTGTTTAGCTGACTAGAAGTGGAGCCTATGATGGAGTCTCATCTCTTGATGAAAGTGTTACGTTAATAGTTGCGCCAAATTGATCGACGCGGACTGAAGCAACAGGAGGGGGAATTTATCCGTCTAGATTTAGTTAGGGCTGGAATGGGAAGTGCCTGATTTGTTATGAGTTGCAGATCTCTTAAAGCGGTGGTCCACAGATGTTAAAAAAAAATTAAATCAGACATCGTATAGAACATGAGAATCTCTTCTAACAAAGCTAGAACCAGCCCTGTACCTCACATGGATCCAGAGATCTCCACATTCATTGCTCTGCTAGATTTTCTTCAGCCTGGCACCTAAAGGGTGTGTCCTTTTTCAAACTCGTATGTCCTCTCTGCTGCAGCTCTCTCCCTATCACAGCTCATCGGATGTGTCCTTTCTGCTGTTCTATCACAGCTCAGGGTTTTGTCCTTTCTGCTGCAGCTCTCTCGCTATCACAGGTTAAGAGGCATATCCTTGTTGCAGCTTTCTCTCTCTCTCTCTCTCTCTCTCTCACACACAGCTTAAGGATGTGTCCTTTCTGATGCAGCTCTCTACCTATCACAGATCAGGGGTGTCAGGTGTGTGCCCTATCTGTTGCAGCTCTCTCCCTATCATAGCTTGGGGGGTGCTCTTTCTGTTGCATCTCTCTCTCTCTATCACTGATGAGGGTTGTGTCCTTTCTGCTGCAGCTCTCTCCCTATCACAGCACAGGGGACGTGTCTTTTTGCTGTTGTCTTCTCCCTATCACAGCTCAAGGTGCATGTCCTTTCTCCTGCAGCTCTCTCCCTATCACAACTCAGAGGGCATGTCCTTTCTGCTGCAGCTGTCACCCTATCGCAAATCAGGGGTGTGTCTTATCTGCTACAGCTCTCTACCTATCACAGCTCAGGGGGTGTGCCCTATCTGCTGCAGCTCTCTCCTTATTACAGCTCAGGGGTTGTGTTCTTTTTGCTGCAGCTCTCTCTTTATTACAGCTGAGGAGGTGTCTTCTTTCTGCTCCAGCTCTCTCCTTATTACAGCTCAGGGGGTGTGTTCTTTTTGCTGCAGCTCTCTCTTTATTACAGCTCAGGAGGTGTGTTCTTTCTGCTGCAGCTCTCTCTTTATTACAGCTCAGGAGGTGTGTTCTTTTTGCTGTAGCTCTCTCCTTATTACAGCTCAGGAGGTGTGTTCTTTCTGCTGCAGCTCTCTCTTTATTACAGCTCAGGAGGTGTGTTCTTTCTGCTGCAGCTCTCTCTTTATTACAGCTCAGGAGGTGTGTTCTTTTTGCTGTAGCTCTCTCCTTATTACAGCTCAGGAGGTGTGTTCTTTCTGCTGCAGCTCTCTCCTTATTACAGCTCAGGAGGTGTGTTCTTTCTGCTGTAGCTCTCTCCTTATTACAGCTCAGGAGGTGTGTTCTTTCTGCTGCAGCTCTCTCTTTATTACAGCTCAGGAGGTGTGTTCTTTTTGCTGCAGCTCTCTCCTTATTACAGCTCAGGAGGTGTGTTCTTTTTGCTGCAGCTCTCTCCTTATTACAGCTCAGGAGGTGTGTTCTTTCTGCTGCAGTTTTCTCCTTGTAACTGTCACAGCTTCTAACAGTAGATGTGGCAGGTGAAGGATGGAACTGAGCATGTGCGACCACCTCAGCAATGTCACTGAGGTGAATGGATAAAAAGGAAAAAGAACAAACAGCAGGTGGCGCTATACAGATATATTTTATTGCCTGGCTCTGTGGTTATGCTAAATGTTTAATTACATGTAATTACGAAAAGTATCAGATCCAGGTGTTGGTTTGATAAATGTAGAATATTTGTCCTTGGACAAGCCCTTTAAAGGGGTTGAATCATCTTATATATTGTGGGCATATCTCTAGGATATGCCACCAATGTCTGATAGGTGCAGGTATCACCCCTGGGACCCGCACCTATCTTTAGAACGGAAGTCAAGGAAGGCGACTGCCCTCCATCCATTCCTATGGGAGCGCCAAACATAGCCAAGCAGCTCGCTAAGCAATTTTCGGAAGTCCCATTGAAATGAATAGGAATTTGGAACACGGCTCTTATGTTCTTGATGTCTCTGTCTATAATGGGAGGCCTATGGCGGTATAGTAAGGACCCACTGCAGTCTGTATGTATTATAAATCCGCTCTATGGTCCTACGGGGCCAGCTTCTATTATACCCCTATATGGCATGCAGGGCGGACTGATGAAGACGAGGGTCCCATCCTCTTGTCTTCATTGTTCTTCATAGCAAATTTAATCTGAGACGTTATATTATAAATTCCCTCCACATCACATCTCATCTGAATGTAATTACTTGAAATCTCCATCACGGACCCAGAATATTAAATGACATCTGTGACAGATATCAGAAGACAATTACCACATTTCATATTCTAAAGCTATTTATCCCAGCAATTATGTTCCATGACAGGAAAAAGTATTAGCGCCCCCTCCCCCTCCCATATAACACAGTTTTGTAATTATCCTTTAATGTATCATATACAGTGATCCCTCAAGATACAATGGCCTCAGGATACAATATTATTAACATACAATGGTCTTTTCTGACCCATCATAAGTTGAAACCAGACTCAACATGCAATCCCTCAGACTCAGATCCAACCAATCAAGGTCACTTCTCTGGTAGAATATCTGTATTAGTTACTAGTTATCAGCTATTCCTGACTGTTCTATGTAAGAACTTGTCTTATCTGTCTTAGTCAGGCTACTTTCATACTAGCGTTTTAAAATTCCGGTATTGAGTTCCGTCATAGGGGCTCAATACCGGAATAAAACGCTTCAGTTTTGTCCCCATTCATTGTCAATGGGGACAAAACTGAACTGAAGACAACGGAGGCTCCTGAAAGCATTCCGTTCCGTCTTCAGACCGGAGAACAAACCGCAGCATGCTGCGGTTTTCTCTCCGGTCCAGGCATCCGCACCAAGACGGATCCGGAATGACCCCCAATGCAAGTCAATGGGGGTGGATCCGTCTGGTGTGACCACAATGGTAACCGGATCCGCCCTCCATTGACTTTCAATGGAGTTCATGACGGATCCGGCTACACATACACACATACAGACATACACATAAACATAAACATATACATACACACACATATATACATACAAATACACATACATACTTACATGCTCTCCGGCAGGTCTTCGGAGCGTCAGAGGGACAGGACGGCGCGCACAGGTGACGATTCCCCCAGGCGCCCAGCAGAGGGCGCTGTGGGGAATTAATACCTGTGCGAGCTGTCCTGTCCCTCTGACGCTCTGAAGACCTGCCGGAGAGCATGTAAGTATGTATGTGTATTTGTCTGTGTATATGTGTGTGTGTCTGTGTGTGTGTATGTACTGTGTGACATGTGTGGGGCCGGAGCGCGGTTCCGGCTCCACACATGTCACTACGGCAGGCCTGATCCGGCAGCACCCTTCACCTGTCGGATCAGGCCTGCCGCTAGTGTGAAAGTAGCCTTATCTGCTTATTTTTCTTAAATCTTAATTTTCTCTTATCTTGGATGAAATTTTGGGGCTTTGGAACCGATTACTTGAGTTACAATGGTTTCAACATACAATGGTCGTCCTGGAACCAATTAATATTGTAACTTGAGGAACCACTGTATTAGAGATGAGCGAATCTATTCGTCGATTCGTATCGAATCTTGGGATTTTTCAGCTGCAAAGCGAATCCGAATTTCCTTGGGTTCGCTTCGTATTATTCGTAAACGTAGGCAAAATTTTACACGCTAACTATACGTACAATACATATGAACCGTACGAAACGTACGCATTATGCCTGAGCGGGACAGGTTCACAAGAGCGGGAAAGTAAAGATACGCCCCCCTCCGAACTGGAAACCGGGGATCTAACTATTTGCACGTATAGGGAGTGAAGACTCCTCCCTCAGTACTCCACCCTCCTCCGAGTCACGCAGTCTGAAACCAGTTTAGACCAGTGCTGACTGCTGACCTGGAAGCAAGCAAGAAAGCAAGCATGGCTACAAAAAAGAAGAGTGACCTGCTGTGGCCCAACTGGAATGAGATGTGTTTTGGGGACGAATTCCCAGAACCACCGCCCGCTACATACACCAGGGCGTCACAGGTTAAACTGTGCCGGAGAAACCCTGCTTCAGTGCCTGCCTGGCCATCATCATCATCAACTGAAGCTGCGACTAGTGAGGCGGCTGGAGCATCTGCTGGTGTTCGCGCAGCTGGAGGGTTCACTCTGTCTTGTTCAGCGGAAGTGGCTGGAGCGTCCACTTCGCCGCCCAGGAGGAGTTCAAGCCAGAACCCTATTCTTCCGGCATTTGTGACGGCCCGTGCACAGACCCCCTGTGAGTATAAAACCGCGGAGGAGGACTGGGTCATAGAAGTTCTTGACCATCCTAGGGGGAGATCCTTCACTAGAACGAAGGAAGGGAACTGTGCTGTGGTTTTCAGTGGGGCGAGGGTCTGGCTTCCTGCAGGATGACGACCCTGGAAAGGAGTATTTCGCGGGCCGGCGGTCGGTGAAACGGCCGTACCTGCCGCAAGCTCGTCACAGCTTGTACGTGGGGGATCAGGTGGAGTACACCCCCATGGAGTCCGTGAAAAGGACCATTTGAAACCGGGGTTACCCTCCTTTCCAAGCCCCTGGTGCCACAGTGATGCAGAAGTGTGGCCGGATGAACCACCAGGTCCAGGACGCTTGCACTGCCTGCAGGAATTCCCAGATGGCATCCTCCGGTTCTGTGAAAAGCCTCAGCCGGAGCCTCTGATTCCAGGACTGCCAGCACCACGACAGTCCTTACAGCTGGGTCAGCTGACTAAGTCATCCTTCACCTTTCAGTCAACGGTCATCAACCAATACTACCAGCTGCCGTGGAAGGTAAAGCCAGCAGCAGCCGGAGAAGCTGGGTCGTCTTCCCTGGATCATGCAACCTTTCCGGAACCCCTGCAGCCGGAAGTTCTTTCCCCAACTGTCCCGGCAGGAGGATCCGGAAAAGCTGAAGTGTCTGCAGCACTCGCCAGCATGTCCAGCACCCGGACCCGGTCAAGTCCGAATTCCGGAACAAGAGGGTAGCGGAGCTCCACCACCGCAGCGAGCGTGGCCTACAAGAGGCAGGAGCGTCCTCTTATGACTTTTAGGAGTAGCTCGAGTGAGGAGGATTTCAAGTCCCTCATCTGAGGAAGCAACTACTGGCTGGCTGCTGTCCAGGACACTGCTGGAGGAGTCAGGAGGACCTATGGGAGCCACACCATGGACTGCACCTGACGGGTGAGATGCTAGTTGGCAGTTGTTTTTGTTTAGTTTCTACTTTTGACCGTTTGACTCTCACCCAGATGGGCATGGCTGTCAGGACTCCAACATTCTTCAGAAAATTCCCTGTTGTGCCAAAGTGCGCCTATTTTCCTTTTTACCCCCTTATCAGGTTATTTGGGAATCACTTTTGGAAAAAGGGTTCTCTATTTGCTGCTATTTATTATCTGTGTGGATTACACATGACATTACCTGTTTGGATTACAATTTTACCTCACGTGGATTACAATTGAATTTTGGAATATTTGTTCCAGACAGACTGTTTTAGCATTGCCAAGCCAACTAGGAGCCATAAGGAGAGACTCAAACGTATATCTGAGCCTTTTATGCTTGCAAATGTGAAATTGATTGCACTAAAATGTTTGCATACTTATGTCTTTGCTGTATTTTAGCTACACTGTTTTTAATGGTACAGCACTTTAGCCCATTGTGTGTATTCTTTTTCTGGTACTGCAATGTGTCTTATTAATGCACTTATCGCACAGTGTTTTTAGTAAATTATTAACTTATTGAACGCTAACAGCAGTGAGCACCTTATTTTTCTAGTTCATATAGTCTTCCTCTAAAGACTGTAGGCCGCGGCCTAGCCTCATGCGTATGACGCATTCGCGTGTCATTTGTACATTAAGGATTCGTACGCACTTTTGTACGCTAATGCTTACGTGTTGCGTACTTTTACATAAGCTGACTGTACGTACGTAATTTACGCAGGAATGTTCGCAAAACAACGATTGTGGTTTTTTTACGTAGATTCGACCGAATAAGTTTGTGTGAATACGAATCTTGTCAGATATTCGGCGAATATTGGGCGAATAAAAATTTAAATGATTTGCTCATCTCTACACTGTATATATATATAAACCAGATACTGATATGTATTCTTTTTTTCAAAAACATTCTGATTGTAGTTCTTATTTTATTCTATTTCTGTTATAGATATCCCATCTTGCCCGAGCTGCTGAGAGATTTGTTTTACAGCAATCAAATGGACCATTGGAACCTGTAGACTGAAGATGACTAATGTGATTGTGGGCATGCTCTGTGACCTGTGCAGGAGATGTGCTGTAACTACTGTATATAACCTATTAACTTCTATTAGAGGGTATTGTGCACATGCTCTGGGATTTGCACAAATGTCATTGTGCAGGGAGGGGTAGGGGAGCTTTAATCCTCACCTATTGTGAGCATGCTCAGTGACCTGTGGAGAGGTCATTGTGCAGGGAGGTGGAGGTGAATGGTAACCATCAACTATTGACTTCTATAATAGAGTGTTGTGGGCATGCCCCATGATCTATGGAGTCATTGACTCCTATTAGAGGGTATTGTGCACATGCTCCATGGCTTGTGCACATGTCATTGTGCAGGTAAGGGAATATGAGCTTTAACCTTCACTTATTAACTTTTATAAGAGCATTGTGGGCATGCTCGGTGACCTGTGGAGAGGTCATTGTGCAGGGAGGGGGAGGTGAGCAGTAACTATCACATATTGACTTATAATGGAGTGTTATGGACATAGAGTGTTAAGGAGAGGGCGGTAGTGAGCTGTGACCTTCACCTATTGTGTACAGTGGATTCTGTGTTATTTACATATAGTTCTTATCAGTCATTGTAATTCTGCCTGTGATGATAATGAGATGACAGCTGAGAAGCCATTTTTTTCCCATGAGAACTTATCATCTCATTTTCAGAGACCTTCACTGAGATAAATTTGCAATCATCGGTGAAATGGACTGAATATTTTTATCTCCATTTCCAATGCCAGGGGACCTTTAGCAACAATAAAAATGAGATCCCTTTCGGATGCTGCCTGACACTACCACACTTCCACTTCTTTGTCTTACAGAACCTATGGAGATCCCCATCCTTGTGCAGGCTTCCACCAACCTGGAATGGTCCATCACTCATAGTAGATCCATGGGCTGCCCCTTTGGTAGGTACAACCCTAACTCAAGGTATGGAAATATAATTTATGATACACACTATACTGCCAACTGAGGTCATACATGGTGAAGTAGGTGCATACAAGCCTAAGCTCACCATGCACAATGCCAGGTGTCAGCTGAAGTGGTATAAAGCACGCATGCACTGGAGCCATGGAAATGTGTTCTCTGGAATGATGAATCACCTCTCGCTATTTGGCAATCTGGGTTTGGTGGATGTCCGGAGAATGCTACCTACCATAATGCATAGTGTCTACTGAAAGTGTGATGGAAGAGGGATAATGGTCTGGGACTTCTCTTCAGGGTTTGTGTTGCAGAGTATGGTTGCTGGGTGCAGAAGAGTCAGTTTAGATCAGACATTGTGGAGTAACAGGAACTAGGTTTATTGGAACATGCATGCAATAACTGAAGGTCACCTTATATGATAGACGGCACAGACAGGAAAAAGAAATCAGTGAGTTCACATTAATGTACAGGAAAAACAGCACACCATAGAAAATGCATAGAGAGAGACTACAGGTTTAGTAACAGTGACATCTAGTGTCACAACAATAAACTGCAGTCTTTCTAGCAATAGACTAAGCTGCAAGCTGTTGCATCTCCAACAGTTTGTTCCCTTTTTTCCAGTGAAGAGTAATATTAATGCTCCATCATGTCACGGTGTGCTCTGTGATCTCCTCCACATCACTCAGCTACCTCAGCTATCTTCTTGTAACGGTGACGGCTGCCGTAGTTCAGTGTCCCATGCGGGAGGCCACAGCTAGCGCTAGGCTGATTGGCTTCTTCCTGGTTCCCCAAAGGGTCAGAGATTGCTGCAAATCTCTGCCAGCCAATTACTGGTCATTTTAGGGTATCTGAGGCACCTTTCCCCAGCTTACTAGTGTCCAGTGAAGGTGTGCTTTTCTGTTAGCCTGCCCCTGTACCAAACACTGTGTGTTTATTGACTCTGACTCTCCGCTGTCTGCCCTAACTTCTACCTGGTTACCATATTGACTAATTGCTGCCTGCCCTGACTTTGGACTGTTTTACAGATATGCACAAACTCTTCCTGCCCTGACCTCGGCCTGTTACCCGACTAAAAGTATTGCCTGAACCTTTGGTGCTTCACACCAGTCAACTACATTTGGACTATTCCAGCAGGTAGCAGCCTGATGGTTTCCCTGAAGCAAAGTCCAGATCCCTGTATAGTGGTTATAGGGTGAAAACCAGGAGAGCACCAGGACAATGCCCTAAGGAGTAGCCCAAAAGCAAACCGGTTATTTGGCAGAGTGGGTCCACATCCACTGTATGTAACACATCATACAAATATGTTTTACACCATTGTCTTTTCTAACTTCGTGGGCAGAGTTTGGGGAAGGTCTTTTCCTGTCCAAGCATGACGGTGCCCGTGTGCATACAGAGTCTCGCCTTCTGGGGATCCATACCTTGGGATCCTGAGATTTATACTCTGCTCTCGTGTTTGACCTCTTGCATTCTGCTTGTTTTCAAAGAACTCCCAGGCTGAGAATGGACGCCACAGCAGCCGCCACGTTGGCAAACAAAAGGCTAGTTTGTTTCTATTGATTTTACAGAAATTGAGATAAAATATACTCTGAACCCAAACTTTAAAGCAACCGGCTGTATATATATATAAAGGTCATCTGACTCTCAGTATTGATCAAGGATTATGTGTGTTTCATACTCCATAGGTCTGGTGAGTCAAACTGAAGGAATTATCACAAACCAAAGCACGGGATCAGATAACATAGAAATGATTTGTACAGTTTTTAATAAAAAAAAACCCTTAAAGGGATTCTTCACTTTGGAAAGTCTCTACTTGTTAGATGGGTCTCTGCTGGGACCACCAGTGATCAGCTGTGATCTGTGGAGATACCTGGTAGTAAGTGTTCAATTTTCCTGCAGTGCCTCCACAGGAGCATTGAAGTATTACATAGCACCAGGTTAGGTTCTCCAGAGTGATAGATGTTCTTTGCAGCCTATTTACATTTTCTTTGCCCAAGAGACCAAGATCCTGAAAGGAGGGCCTCCCTAATTATCATAATAGGGGGTATGAACGTAAATATTCTAAAGTGAACCCCACCTTAAACGTCCAGAATGAGGCTTCTTCGTCTTGGTCTTCATCATGGATGGACAATAAGGATAGTCATGTCATCTCATCCACCATCATGAACAGGAGGGTCCATAGCTCATTGGTTTTTCATCTCACATCTATCACTTGTGGAGGCGAAGGGTAATTGGCCTTAGCCCTGGTGCTTACCCCCAATGTTTACTATTGTTCATGCTCCTGAAAATGGAATATCACACAGGATAGACGTGGATGGGTCCATTATGGACCAAAGTCGCAATGTCTACGTGTCAAGGACGTTCCTGCAACAGGTGGCAGGAAGTCAGTGAGATTGGCAACACGTGGTATAACCTGACTTGTTTTCTTTTTTATCAATGGACGTCCCCTATTTATTGCTGCTTTTCCCACAGTTCCTTGCGGTTTATAGCTTCAGTGGTTATTGTGGTGAGCTGGTGTTTGGTTCTCGGGTGAGATCCTGGTGCTTCCTTCTCGTCCTCTTTCCCTTTTGTGTTTTGTATTGATTTATTTGTGTGTTATGTTACATTTCCCTGTTGTTTGTGATTAGGCCTGAGGGAGACTCCTGTTCGTCCTTCCTTCTGGAGGAACAGGTAGACTCATTCCTGACATTAGTTCCAGGGTCCTATAGTGTCAGATTGGACCCTAGGTTTCCCGTGTATGAACTCGCCTACATTTGAGGCCTGTTCATACTGGTAGTCAGTCAGGATTTGAGTCAGGGATTCCTTTAGGAGGTGTCCATCTTCCTTCCCTAGTTTCCAGGCCTAATCTCCTTTCCCACCTACGCTCAGTGTGGTTTGCCCTCCCACACCTAAGCGTAACTCTACGTCTATACTCCTTGACCAGACTTGAATTTTGATGATTCAACATTGAGCCTTGGACTGGTGCTTACCTTCTTTGCTTTCAAAAGTTGCAATCTATGAGAGGAAAAGATGGAGTTACGCTAATGATGTTTGGGTGGACGCTCTGAGACTCTGTAAAGTCTAAGGTTTTCCCTGGTTTTCTAGTCTTCAATGACCCCCCAGGTTTCAATTCCCCGAGGAGTCTCGGATTGGTGTGATAGCTTAACAGTGATGGAAGTGTAGTCAGAAACCAAGCAAAATTCAGCAATGAGTAGTCAGAAGAGGTCATGGGAACGTGTAGAAAGCGTAGTCCGAACAGGCCAAGGTCAATCCCGAATGGGACAGCAAGAACCAGGCAGACGTCCAATGATTAACACAAGTGGGTAGTCAGAGGCAGTAGTCAGTAACGTGCGACTCTATATTATTCCATATCTGCTATGGAATAACCCTTTCACACCTGTCCCTCTCACCTATAAGTGTTTCTCACGGATACCTACCTAACAGCGTCTTATGACCCTTCCATGGACAGAAGGAAATTAGGAGCTTGTGTGTGAACTAGGTCTGGATGATTATCACCATTGTAGGAAAGGTTCAGGAAGGGATCAATGGTCTGATTTTGGCATTCAATATAAATAGGATTTATCTGTCTCTTGGGGATAGAAGGATCAAGCATGTCAGTTACAACATGCCCAATCCTTTTTTCCTTATGGTAGATAAGCTGCCGTCAGAGGCGTCTGGCAACCTAGATAGATTGATAGATATAGTAACTTTGTTTATAAGGCTGAAAAAATCTCCATCCATCCAGTTCTTCCTGTTATCCTGCAAGTTGGCCCAGAGGAAGGTAAAAAACCCCTGTGAGGTAGAAGCCAATTTTCCTCACAGGGGAAAAAATTCCTTCCCGACTCCAATCAGGCATCAGAATAACTCCCTGGATCAACGACCCCTCTCTAGTAACTATAACCTGTAATATTATTACCTCCAGAAATACATCCAGGCCCCTCCTGATCTCTTATAGTGAACTTACCATCACCACCTCCTCAGGCAGAGAGTTCCATAGTCTCACTGCTCTTACCGTAAAGAATCCTCTTCTATGTTTGTGTACAAACCTTCTTTCCTCCAGACGCAGAGGATGTCCCCTCGTCACAGTCACAGTCCTGGGGATAAATAGATGATGGGAGAGATCTCTGTACTGACCCCTGATATATTTATACATAGTTATTACATCTCCCCTCAGTCGTCTTTTAAAATTAGTGAATAACCCTAATTTTGATAATCTTTCTGGGTCCTGTAGTCCACCCATTCCAGTTATGACTTTAGTTGCCCTCCTCTGAACCCTCTCCAGCTCTGCTATGTCTGCCTTGTTCACAGGAGCCCAGAACTGTACACAGTCCTCCATGTGTGGTCTGACTAGTGATGTGTAAAGTGGCAGGACTATGTTCTCATCACCGCCATCTATGCCTCTTCTGATGCAACCCATTATCTTATTGGCCTTGGCAGCAGCTGTCTGACACTGGTTTCTACAGCTTAGTTTGCTGTTCACTAGAATTCCTAATAGATAGATATTTAGATAAATAATAGATAGCTTGAAATGAGATAACATGATAGATAGATAGATAGATAGATAGATAGATAGATAGATAGATAGATATGACATAGATAGATAGATAGATAGATAGATAGATAGATAGATAGATAGATAGATATGAGATAGATAGATATGAGATTCACATAGATATATATGAGATAGATAGATATGAGATAGATAAATAGATAGATAGATAGATAGATAGATAGATAGATAGATAGATAGATATGAGATAGATAGATAGATAGATAGATTGATAGATAGATAGATAAGAGATTCACATAGATAGATATGAGATGTTTTACTAACCTAGAACAATCCCTGCATCTAACCCGTCATTTGCTTTTTCTACACATCATGAGTTGGCTTTATTTTTCCAGCCTATAAATCCTCTAAACATGAAGCACTTGGGCCATAAATAAAAATACTTTTTCTGGGCATTGTGAAAAATTTCTGAAAACGTCCATGAACGTCCCTTCAAATACAAAAAATACATTTCACCCATGGTCACAGGGAAGATAAATGAGGCATTTGGCGGTAGGGTCCTGCGGGAGATGGAGAACATTAATACTTAAAGAGGAAAAAAAAAACAATGCAGGACGGAAAAGCTCAGCAATTTGTTGCCTAATTTCAGCTTTATGAGTAATGGACGGTTTGGCAGCTGCAGCATATTTTTCTCTCTGTGACAGATACATTTCATTATCCATTTCAGGGAGCCTGGTGTATGAGGTTTGGAGAGATTCACATATAGCTTCAAACTTGTATTATTCTTTAAGGGGTTAAGTACAGTTCATAAACCCAGTACCAAGACCCTAAACCCAATACCAAGATCCTAAACCCAGTACCAAGGCCCTAAACCCAGTACCAAGGCCCTAAACCCAGTACCAAGGCCCTAAACCCAGTACCAAGGCCCTAAACCCAGTACCAAGACCATAAACCCAATACCAAGATCCTAAATCCAGTACCAAGACCCTTACACCAATGCCAAACTCCTAAACCCAGTACCAAGACCATAAACCCAATACCAAGATCCTAAACCCAGTACCAAGACTCTTTATCTAGTACCAAGATCCTAAACTCAGTATCAAGACCCTAAACCCAGTACCAAGACCCTAATTTCAATACCATGATCCTAAACCCATTGCCAAGACCCTAAACACAGTACCAATACCTTAAACCCAATACCAAGACTCTTAACCCAGTACCCAAGACCCTAAACCCAATACCAATATCCTAAACCCAGTACCAAGATCTTAAACCCAGTACCAAGACCCTAAACCCAGTACCAAAATCCTAATCCCAGTACCAAGATCCTAAACCCAGTACCAAGATCCTAAACCCAGTACCAAGACTCTAAACCCAGTACCAAGACCCTAAACCCAATACCAAGACCCTAAACCCAGTACCAAGACCCTAAACCCAATACCAAGACCCTAAACCCAGTACCAAGACCCTAAACCTAGTACCAAGACCTTAAACCCAATACCAAGATATACCTTAAATACCTTAACTCAGTACCAAAGACCCTAAACCCAGTACAAAGACCCTAAACACAGAAGCAAGTCCCTAAGCATAGTACCAGGACTGGGACCCTATACACAGTACTAAAAGCAAGAACCTACACAACACAGTATGGAGACCCTTTACACAACTCCAAGAACAGCACCCTAAACACAGTGCCAAGACCAGGGGCGTAGCAATAGGGGAAGCAGGGGAAGCCACTGCTTCGGGGCCCGAGGGCAGAAGGGGCCCGGGAGCAGTAGCTGAGCTGCAGCATCAGACTGGAGCAAGGGGGCTCAACACATAACCTGCCTCTGCCTCCTTCCCCCACTTTGTACTACCTCATGGGGGGGGGGGGACTGTGGAGGAACTTTGTTTGTCCTCCGTAGTGGCTAGAATGGAGTTGCTTGAAGGAGGTCTGTGACATCACTGGTCACATGCTTCTTCATGGTCACATGACCAAATCCCGACTGCAGGAGCTTGTTGAAGGAGGAGGGGCTGCCTTCCTGGAGGACACAGAGCTTCATGGGGATCAGGTAGGGGCAGCAAATGGAACTCATACTGTATATGAGGGGCAGGTAGAGTACTCAGGGCAATGGGGTTCAAGTGGAGTGGAGTTTGGGCAATTACAGGGGTTTATAGTACAGATTATGGGTGTATTCTGGGGGCTTTATGGGGTGTAAATCTGTGAGGGGGGCTTATGGTGTATTCTGGGGGCCATGGGGGATTTGAGGGGGGGGAAATCTGTGAGGGGGGCATGTGGTGGTATTCTGGGGACATGGGGCAGATCTGAGGGGGGCTTTATGGGGTGTAATCTGTGAGGGGGGGCATGTGGTGTTATTCCGGGGGACAGAGCAGGAGAGGGCTCCAGCATAATGGGGACCGGAAGATCCGTTATGCAGGCTATAGGCTTCTTTTATGACAGAATAATAACAGAATGTCTCCAAAGGCATTCCGTTATGCATTCCTTCATAGAATTGCGTTATGGTCCATGGTAACAGAATCCATATAGCAATTCACTTTTTACCTCAAACCCGAGGAGGCTGTATTTAGAGGGTGATGTACCGTAATTTACATGGGACTGTACATTGGAATAGGTCATGGGGGGGGGGGGCCCCGTACAAAAATTTGCTGTGGGGCCCAGTCAGTTGTAGCTACGCCACTGGCCAAGACTGTAACCCTATACACAGTACTGAAGCAAAGACCATAAGCACAGTGCCAAGACCCTAAACACAGTATGAAAACCAAGACCCCGAGCTCAGTACCAAGACTGAAAACATAGTGTCAAGGTCAACTCTAAGCATGGTATAAGGACCCTAAAGACAGTACTAAGAACTTAATCACAGTACAAACAACCTAAACTAAAGTACCAAGAATAAGACCATAAAAACAGTTCTAAAAACCAAGACCCTAAGCAGCCTTAAAGGGGTTCTCCGGGAAATAAGAAAATGAAAATACGTAATCATTACTTTATTATAAATATATTCCCAAATACCTTTCATTATTTATAATGGCTCGTTTTGTCTGAGGAGCAATCATCAGGGAAACAAAATGGCTGCCGTCCTATTAGTGCACACAGAACCTGTCCTAATCACACAGGAGGACAAGTTACTTCACAACACTGAGGTAAAGAGCTGCCTCATCCTCCTCTCTGCTCTGCTTGTCAGGGATTATGATCCTGAATACAGTTTAATATGATATTTAGCGGAATCTTGACATCAAGAGAAGACAGACTGTGGTAATGAAGTCTGCATACAAGAGCTGCTGCTCTGTAGCCACATCCCCACCTCCTCTCTGTACTTCATGTCTCCTCATGAACTCAATTCCTACAGGGATTCAGCTGAAGATCTTATCATCTGTATTCAGGATCATAATCCCTGACAAGCAGAGCAGAGAGGAGGATGAGGCAGCTCTTTACCTCAGTGTTGTGAAGTAACTTGTCCTTGTCCTGTGTGATTAGGACAGGTTCTGTGTGTACTAATAGGACAGCGGCCATTTGTTTCTCCTAAAAACTGCACCCTGGACAAAACAAGCCATTATAACTAATGAAAGGTATTTGGGAATATATTTAAAATTAAGTAATATTTAAGGATTTTCATTTTCTTAATTCCCGGAGAACCCCTTTAAGCACAGTTTCAAAATGAAGAGCACAGTAAATACAGTACCACAACCCAGCACTAAGATCCTAAACATCACCACCACCAGCACATAAAAGACACTACTAATACCCTTAACACAGTCCTGAGACCCTAGACATGAAGACCCTAAATGCACCACCAGGACCCTAAACATTGCCAGGATGATAAAAACAGTACCTGAACAATTAACATGATACCAAGACACCAAACACAGTACCAGGACCCTAAAGACAGTACCAAAACCTCAAACACAGTACCAGGACCCTAAAGACAGTGCCAAAACCTCAAACACAGTACCAGGACCCTAAAGACAGTACCAAAACCTCAAACACAGTACCAGGACCCTAAAGACAGTACCAAAACCTCAAACACAGTACAAGGACCCTAAAGACAGTACAACGACCTCAAACACAGTACCAGGACCCTAAAGACAGTACTAAAACCTCAAATACAGTACCAGGACCCTAAACACAGTACAACGACCTCAAACAAAGTACCAAAACCACTACTAAAACCCTAAACATAGTACCGTGACCCATAAGAAAGTAAAAAGACACTAAACAAGGTACCAGGACCCCAAACACAGACTCTAATTACAGTACCGAGACATTAAGTACAGTATCAAGACACAAAAACACAAGGCTTCCATAATAAGTATTGAATTAAACCAATAAAATTTCCTCACCAGGAAATCATTAAATACATAGTAAACTGAATCAAGTCTGATGTGAAACCCCAAGAGGCTGTAGTACCGCATACAAGGCGAAAATGCAAAAACTCATTTGCCTCATTATCCCTACTAGACAGACAATGAAATGTCAAAGGGGAGTAAGAACGGGAAGGCAGCACCGCAACATGACCTCCAGACCTCCATAAATCCCCACCCAGATCTGCAGACAGTTGTTCTCGTAATTTCAGCCCACACAATGCCGCGACATGAGGATAGATATATATGAGATAGTTAAATAGAAACTCCCCAACCCCAGAGACTGACAGATCCTGTGCTGCGACCACAGCCTGCTCATCGAATCTGGGGGAGGAGGGAAGGGGGGTTGGCGACAGAGGTACAAACCCAAAGAGAGTAGACTGTGCCCACGGTGCGACCAGGAGGCCGGGGAAGATTAGGCTCACTTCCTGCTGCCGTGCCCCAAATACTCAGCAGTGAGGGATAGTTACCTCAGGAAACTGTCTGATCTCTGCCCAGACTTCACCTCCATGGAGGAGGAAGAGAGACTCTCCGTACTGCTGGGGGAAGAGGAGAACACAGCGGTCATAGCAGCACAATATATTACTGCCTGCCATAGACTGAGAGGAGCCTGATATGTCACTTGAGATAAAGAAGCAGACTTAATAATAATCTTGAACCATGCAGTGTAGGCTTGCTGCCTTCTATGCCTCTCTATAAACAGCGGTCAGACGACCTAAAGGACCTCGGTCCTCTAACGTCTAATCAGAGGCGTAGCTAGAGGTTCAGCACAGGGGGGGGCGAAACATACTTGAGTGGGCCCCCCACTTGGCTTCCCAAACGCACGTTTCCAACTTCACAGGCACATACTACTAGTTGTGGTTATAATACTGTATTAGCAAGATGACTGTATAAACTGCTAGATCATCTATGCTGTTAAGTACAGTACAATAGACTTTCTACCTACCCTACTCTAAATACTCTACCACATAATGCAGTAAAATATAGGAGTAATAGGATTAAAAAACAACGGGACTCCTATGTTAAAGGAAACCTGTCCCCAGTTTTTTATCACTCACTCAACTACAGTGCCCCTCAGCTCCTGCCCCCATCAGACCCATCAGATCAGACTCAGATCAGCCGTATGTGCCCCATCAGACCCTCAGATCAGCGTATTGTGCCCATTCAATGTGCCCCCATCAGACCTCAGATCAGCGTAAGCCCCATCAGACCTCAGATCAGCGTATTGTGGCTCCATCAGAACCTCAGATCAGCGTATTGTGCCCCATCAGACCTCACATCAGCGTATTCATCAGATCAGCGTATTGTGCCTCCTCAGACCTCAGATCAGGCGTATTGTGCCCCCATCAGACCTCAGATCCAGCGTATTGTGCCCCTATCAGACTCAGATCAGCCCACCCAGCCACATAGGATTAAAATAAAAAACCTTACTTTACCTGTTTCTGCGCTGCGGCTGCCCTCCGGTCCGCGCTCCGCTCTCTTCCCTGGCCCGTGCACACTATGACCTGACGCTGCGTGCAGCGTCAGGTCATAGTGCGCGCCGCCAGGGAAGAGAGCAGAGCGCGGACCGGAGGGCAGCCGCAGCGCAGAACAGGTAAGTAAGATTTTTTATTTTTATCTTATGTGGCTGGGTGGGCTGATCTGAGGTCTGATGGGGGTCTCTAAATACAAGTGAGCGCTTCCATAATGGAAGCGCTCACTTGTATTCGCCTGATAGTAGGCAAGGTCATCCTTGCTGGGCCCCCTGAGTCACTGGGCCCGGAGCCGTCGCCCCCCCTGCCCCCCGGTAGCTACGCCACTGCGTCCAATAAATGAAGCTTCTCTTGTTCATGTGATTAAGGATTCCGGTAGATAGAAGATTAATTTCTTGATTTACGTACATTAATATTAGATGAGACCTTTGGTGGGAAATAAGGCATCAATCTTAAAATCAAGTCTTCTTCATGGACCTTCAGATATGGCCCTTCACATGATTGAACTTGCAACTCTGGCACTTTCTTGGCCAATGCAATTGCCACCAGAAGTAAAACCTTCCAAGATATAAACCTTAGTAGTTCTTCTATAAGAGGCTTAAATGGAGATTCAACCAGAGTCTTGAGGAGAATAGTCCGAACCCAGGCTGGAAAAGGAGACTTAACTGATGGATTCAGATTGAATAAAGCTTTAAACAAATGTCTAAAATGCACGATTGGACAAAGCTCCATCTACGCAAGCATCGGCAGTCGTGAAATGCACTCTGACAGTGATACTTCTCAGAGGTCAGAAGCTTTCACTCAGATGCAACCTTCAGCCGTAGATGCAACCATTTCCAGTTCAGCTTCTATGGCTGAAGGTACAGACATCTTCAGAATCTCCCTGATCTGAGACAACTAGGGATGAGCGAACTTTTGAAAAGTTCGGTTCGGTTTGCTTCGGCGAACTTTAGTGAAGTTCGGATTCGTACGAACCGAACCTAAAACGAACCTTGCTATAACGGCTGAATAATTGCTGCTACAATAATGGGAGTGTGATAGGGTACAGTTTCGTTTACTTGCAGTTGCTATTACAATGAAAAAAGTGGAAAAAATCCAAGTGACTTCAACAACGGCGACGCAAAATATACGCATATTTGAGAATTTACACTAATGCGTACGCTAATGCGAACATTCCCGCACAAATAACGAACATACAGTGTAGCGTTGTTAAAGGTACGCTACTTAACTGAATAAGTAGGCATTAGCGTACAAATACACTCGTCTGCGAACATTCCTACTCAAGTAACGAACATACAGTCTAGCGTTGTCAAAGGTACGCTACTTAACTGAATATGTACGCATTAGCGTACATTCTCAATAAATATGCGTATATTTTGCGTCGCCGTTATTTTAACCAGATTCGTCACGAACTTTCTGAAAATTCGGTTCGATGACGAACCGAACTTTTGGGAAAGTTTGTAACGAATCTGGTTCGTTACGGTTCGGTTCGCTCATCCCTAGAGACAACCAATCAGAGAGGCAGAGACCACATCCAGATGAGATGAGGCAGGAGATAAGGTGAAAGGAGTTGTAGATAAGCGAGGACTTATAGATATGAGCAGAAAGCATCTAACATAGTAACATAGTTTATAAGGCCAAAAAAATCCCTCTGTCCATCCAGTTCTTCCTGTTATCCTGCAAGTTGTTCCAGAGGAAGGCAAAAACCCCCTGTGAGGTAGAAGTAAATTTTCCTAACTTTAGGGGAAAAAATTCCTTCCCGACTCCAATCAGACATCAGAATAACTCCCTGGATCAGCGACCCCTCTCTAGTAACTATAACCTGTAATATTATTACCTCCAGAAATACATCCAGGCCCCTCCTGATCTCTTATAGTGAACTTACCATCACCACCTCCTCAGGGAGAGAGTTCCATAGTCTCACTGCTCTTACCGTAAAGAATCCTCTTCTATGTTTATGTACAAACCTTCTTTCCTCCAGACGCAGAGGATGTCCCCTCGTCACAGTCACAGTCCTCGGGATAAAGAGATGATGGGAGAGATCTCTGTACTGACCCCTGATATATTTATACATAGTTATTACATCTCCCCTCAGTCGTCTTTTTTCTAAAGTGAATAACCCTAATTTTGATAATCTTTCTGGGTCCTGTAGTCCACCCATTCCAGTTATTACTTTAGTTTTCCTCCTCTGAACCCTCTCCAGCTCTGCTATGTCTGCCTTGTTCACAGGAGCCCAGAACTGTACACAGTCCTCCATGTGTGGTCTGACTAGTGATTTGTAAAGTGGCAGGACTATGTTCTCATCACGGGCATCTATGCCTCTTTTGATGCAACCCATTATCTTATTGGCCTTGGCAGCAGCTGTCTGACACTGGTTTCTGCAGCTTCGTTTGTTGTTCATTAAAATTCCTAGGGTTATTATTATCTGAGTGAAAGATTCTGACCTCTGAGAAGTAAACCATTCCACAACCTCTGCACTGGAGACCTTAGCTTGGAGGCAATGGTGCAGACATCTCCTACATTGTCCACAGTTGGTGCAGACATCTCCTACATTGTCCACAGTTGGTGCAGACATCTCCTACATTGTCCACAGTTGGTGCAGACATCTCCTACATTGTCCACAGTCAGTGCAGACATCTTCTACATTGTCCACAGTTGGTGCAGACATCTCCTACATTGTCCACAGTTGGTGCAGACATCTCCTACATTGTCCACAGTTGGTGCAGACATCTCCTACATTATCCTACATTATCCACAGTTGGTGCAGACATCTTCTACATTGTCCCACAGTTGGTGCAGACATCTCCTACATTGTCCACAGTTGGGTGCAGACATCTCCTACTTGTCCACAGTTTGTCCACAGTTGGTGTGCAGACATCTCCTACATTGTCCACAGTTGGTGCAGACATCTCCTACATTGTCCACAGTTGGTGCAGACATCTCCTACATTATCCACAGTTGGTGTAGACATCTCTTACATTGTCCACAGTTGGTGCAGACATCTCTATACATTATCCACAGTTGGTGCAGACATCTCCTACATTGTCCACAGTTGGTGCAGACATTCCTACCATTGTCCACAGTTTGTGCAGACATCTCCTACATTGTCCACAGTTGGTGCAGACATCTCCTACATTGTCCACAGTTGGTGCAGACCATCTCCTACATTGTCCACAGTTGGTGCAGACATCTCCTACATGGTGACATCTCCTACATTGTCCACAGTTGGTGCAGACATCTCCTACATTGTCCACAGTTGGTGCAGACATCTCCTACATTGTCCACAGTTGGTGCAGACATCTCCTACATTGTCCACAGTCAGTTGGTGCAGACATCTCTACATTGTCCACAGTTGGTGCAAGACATCTCCTACATTGTCCACAGTTGGTGCAGACATCTCCTACATTGTCCAGTCGGTGCAGTTGTCCCACCAGTTGGTGCAGACATCTCCTACATTGTCCACAGTTGGTGCAGACATCTCCTACATTGTCCACAGTGTTGGTGCAGACATCTCCTACATTGTCCACAGTCGGTGCAGACATCTCCTACATTGTCCACAGCATTGTCCACAGTGGCAGACATCTCCTACATTGTGCCACATTGTTTGGTGCAGACATCTCTTACATTGTCCCACAGTTTGGTGCAGACATCTCCTACATTGTCCACAGTGGTGCAGACATCTCTACATTGTCCACAGTTGGTGCAGACATCTCTTACATTGTCCACAGTTTGGTGCAGACATCTCTACATTGTCCACAGTTGGTGCAGACATCTCTCACACATTGTCCACAGTTGGTGCAGACATCTCCTACATTGTCCCACAGTTGGGTGCAGACATCCCTACATTGTTCCACAGTTGGTGCAGACATCTCTTACATTGTCCACAGTTGGTGCAGACATCTCCTACATTATCCACAGTTGGTGCAGACATCTGCTACATTGTCCACAGTCGGTGCAGACATCTCCTACATTGTCCACAGTTGGTGCAGACATCTCTTACATTGTCCACAGTTGGTGCAGACATCTCCTACATTGTCCACAGTTGGTGCAGACATCTCTTACATTATCCACAGTTGGTGCAGACATCTGCTACATTGTCCACAGTTGGTGCAGACATCTCCTACCCACAGTTGGTGTCCACAGTTGGTGCAGACATCTCTGTACATTGTCCACAGTTGGTGCAGACATCTCCTACATTATCCACAGTTGGTGCAGACATCTCTTACATTGTCCACAGTTGGTGCAGACATCTCCTACATTATCCACAGTTGGTGCAGACATCTCCTACATGTCCAAGTTGGTGCAGACATCTCCTACATTGTCCACAGTTGGTGCAGACATCTCCTACATTATCCACAGTTGGTGCAGACATCTCCTACATTGTCCACAAGTTGGTGCAGACATCTCCTACATTATCCACAGTTGGTGCAGACATCTCCTACATTGTCCACAGTTGGCGGCAGCATCTCTACATTGTCCACAGTTGGTGCAGACATCTCCTACATTGTCCACAGTTGGTGCAGACTCTCTACAGTTGGTCAGACATCCTACATTGTCCACAGTTGGTGCAGACATCTCTACATTGTCCACAGTGGTGCAACATCCACATTGTCCACAGTTGGTGGCAGACATCTCCTACATTGTCCACAGTTGGTGCAGACATCTCCTACATTGTCCACAGTTGGTGCAGACATCTCCTACATTGTCCACAGTTGGTGCAGACATCTCCTACATTATCCACAGTTGGTGCAGACATCTCCTACATTGTCCACAGTTGGTGCAGACATCTCTTACATTGTCCACAGTTTGGTGCAGACATCTCCTACATTGTCCACAGTTGGTGGCAGACATCTCCTACATTGTCCACAGTTGGTGCAGACATCTCCTACATTGTCCACAGTTGGTGCAGACATCTCCTACATTATCCACAGTTGGTGCAGCATTGTCCACAGTTTGGTGCAGACATCTCCTACATTGTCCACAGTTGGTGCAGACATCTCCTACATTGTCCACAGTTGGTTACATTGTCCACAGTTGGTGCAGACATCTCCTACATTCCACAGTTGGTGCAGACATCTCTACATTGTCCACAGTTGGTGCAGACATCTCCTACATTGTCCACAGTTGGTGCAGACATCTCCTACATTGTCCACAGTTGTGCAGACATCTCCTACATTGTCCACAGTTGGTGCAGACATCTCTACATTGTCCACAGTTGGTGCAGACATCTCGCTACATTATCCACAGTTTGGTGTCCACAGTTGGTGCAGACATCTCTACATTGTCCACAGTTGGTCATCTTACATTATCCACAGTTGGTGCAGACATCTGCTATTGTCCACATGGTGCCTTCTACATTGTCCACAGTTGGTGCAGACATCTCTACATTGTCCACAGTTGGTGCAGACATCTCCTACATTGTCCACAGTTGTGCAGAACATCTCCAATTATCCACAGTTGGTGCAGACATTCCCTACATTGTCCCACACAGTTGGTGCAGACACATACATTGTCCACAGTTGGTCATTGTCCACAGTTGGTGTGTAGACAAGACAGTTGGTGTGCAGACATCTCTACATTGTCCACAGTTGGTGCAGTTGGTGCAGACATCTTCTACATTTGTCCACAGTTTTGGTCCACAGAAACATCTCCTACATTGTCCACAGTTGTGCAGCGGACCTCCACATTGTCCACAAGTTGGTGCAGACATCTCCTACATTGTCCCACAGTTGGTGCAGGTCTACATGTCCACTACATTGTCCACAGTTGGTGCACTTCTACATTGTCCACAGTTGGTGCACAGTTGGTGCAGACATCTCCTACATAGGGATGAGCGAAACCATGGAAGTTTCAGGCTCGGGACCCGAACTTGACCCGAACTTCATCCCGCACCGGACTCCACTCAAGTCAATGGGGACACGAACTTCAACTTTATTATTTTCCGTTATAACATGGTTATAACGGAAAATAATAGCATTCTTAAGACAGAATGCAAAGTAAAATGGCCTTTCAGGGGTTAAAAATAATTTTAAAAAAACCTCACCTCATCCACTTGATCGCGAGGCCGGTGTCCTCTACTTTCTGGAGGATGAGGCTCACTTCCTACTGCAGTGCCCCAAATACTCAGCAGTGAGGGACAGAATAGCGCCCCCTAGAGTTGTTGTCAGGCACCTCATTCATAAACTGCTGGCAGTATTCTCCTTCGTCACCACGATTTCTGTGTCCTGAGACAATGGTCGCTGGTATAGGTGATGTCACCGCAGGACGGGAGCGGGAGGGGGGGCGCCTCCTCTTTTATGTCTACCATAACCTTGTCACTCACAGTGTCTTAAAAGCTTTCCCTGCAATCAAATGGCGTTACTTTCCGCTCGCCTCAGAAATCACTTCAGCGTGACTTTGGTGCTCTGTATAAAACACTTCATAATTCAGAGACAGCGAGAGCAGTCCATCAATAATGAGCCATAATTACTAAATATAAGGGAATTGCATAAGTAATCATCCCCTTATGATTATTTGAGCAACCCTTG